>CM037857.1:20410634-20455634 GCA_021292105.1 Anadara kagoshimensis
CATATTTAAAAAATAATTAGATTTATCAACCACCTGTTGATCCTGTCATTTAAAATCCCAATTCAGAAACGTTTTATATTCAAAATCAATTTGGTATTTGATAACGTTCGTGTAACAAAAGTTCCTTAATGTATTGAAATTGTTATGATTTAAGGTAATCATATTTCAACCTGTGTTATTAAATCATATCTTTAAGTCAAATTCCATTCCGTTTCTATATTCGTTCACCCTATATCTTATTGCAATAACTCGTTCGATTGTAGTACAGTCAAACCTGTCTATATAGGTCACCCAGGGGAACCAATAAAAGTGGCCTTTATGGGCAGGTGGCCTTTATATACATGTTCATATAATATGAATAAAAAACAATCTGGATACATTTCTACTGTTCTTTATAAGCAGGTGGCCCTTATATAGATGTGGTCTTTAAGGCAGGTTGGACTGTTATGTTTCCATGATTGTTATAACCAAGCACTTGCTATTCATCTTTGCATTTTAGTTTGAACCATACCTTTCCTGTAACTTGATATAATAAAACCAATCATTGCATCGTAACATTGGATTTGTTATTCCATGGTATTTCATTAACTTTTTAATATCATTTTTTTTTTGTATTTCATATCAGAGAAACGTTCTTAGGTTTCACTGTAATATAATATATAAAAGTGAACCGTTTTATATTATTTATAATCTGAATATATATTTATGTTGTCAATGTATTCTTGCGAGCCCGCGGTGGGCTAATGGTAATAAGACGTCAGTCTACAAATCAAGAGTATCTCACCGCTGTGAGTTCGAGCCCCACTCAGAACAAATGTGGAAAAGTGAATTTTCATTGCCGTTTGCCTTAACTGGTTCACCTTGTATAGTATAATGTGACTGGTACGCTTGACTGTGTTGTACTGACCCTGTGAGCTTGCACGTTAAAGTCGCACTGAGTGCGCTCTAGTACAAGGCAGACCATACAGCACGCTCGCACTTTACATGCATACACGAACTTGTTTGAAAAATTGCTGATGCGACATTAAGCAACATTCAACCAACCATAAATTTACTGTTGCCTTTCAAGTTTGCTTTCTATTCCAACTGCAAAGTGTATGTTTTTTTTCTTTCTTGTGGTTACAGCACAGTGCATGCTTTTGTTTTTATTGCTTGCTCTATGTTGTGTCTAATTATTGCATTGTGCAAGTTTTCTTCTTTGTAATTACTATACAGTGCGTGTTTTTCTTCCTTGCGACTAATGCATAGTGCGTTTTTCTTCCTTGCGACTAATGTACACTGCTTTTTTCCTTGTCCTGTACTTATGCTTTCTGACAACTACACAGTGCAAGTTTCTTCCTTGTGATTACTATAGAGTACATGCTTTTGTAAAATAGTGAACAGTGTATTTTTCAACTATACATGTACACGAACGAATGCGCTTTAGATCTATTGCAAGGTAGATGTTTTAGGGGCTGTGGATTTAAGAAGAAAATATCGATAAAAATTGTTTTGAAATGATTCTATAAATAATTTCTATACTGAGTTTAGTCATGTACAAAGCACGAAGATATAATTTCATTTCCCTGCTAGGTAGATAAGAAATTGGAGATAATCAACCTAATTTGCCTTCTCAACATTGAACTTATCTTACCGAAGGCTAAAATGTTGTATTCAAAATTACCTAGCTTTTAACTTTATTAACAATAATTATTGATGATACAGAAATGGATATGTTATTAAGTGTTTTGTCCAAAAGGAACAATTATTATGTGTCTACTGGTACACATGTAATCCATTCTAAGTACATAATAGTGAAAAGGTTAATGTTGTAGACAACCATGTATAAGTGGATACAGTCAAACTGTCTATAAAGGCCACCCCGGGGAGCCAGTAAAAGTGGCCTTTATGGGCAGGTGGCCTTAATATACAGGTTTAAGTATTAAGAATAAAGAACAATGGGATACAATCTACTGGCCTGTATAAGCAGGTGGCCTTTAAGGCAGTTTGGACTGTACATTGTCTTTTGAAATTATTATCATTATTTATTTATTATTATTTATTATTTATTTATTTAAGATTATTTATTAAGTTAAGTACTTATCTAAGATTATTGTATTGATCTCAAAAAATTTTAAATATGTGGAGAACAAATTTGGTTAATATTTTTGTCTATCAAAATAAACACTGTTTAAATTTTTGAATCTTAGAAATGCTAGTACATGTGTCCATTACCGTTCAAAAGACTAAAACATATATCTCCAATAATGGTTATTTTTGACAATTTTGACAATGAATGAATGAATGTGATTTTAAATTGCAGACTTTAGACATGTATACCATATCCTGTTATCTCTATATAAATGCTGTAGAACAATAATGACTTAGAGACTTAGTACATGTATAAGAATAACTACTTTGTCTACTGGACTGTGAAGTACTAAATGATTAATTATCGATTAATGATTTATGTTCAAAATTTGTTTGAGAATGAGGTCGCTAGAATTTTAATGTATTGGATACCAAACCATGCATTAAACCACTCTGCATGCAGTGTATGATCAGCCTAACAGTTCAGTTCGGAATACCAGTTTAGCAATCGGTAAAGTTCAGCTTACCAGCTGATTTCGGTTCACCAGTTCAGTGATTGGTAGAGTTCGGCATACAAGTTCATTGTATCGGTTTAGTTCGGTCTACCAGTTTAGTGATTAGTATAGTTCGACATACCAGTTCAGTGTATCGGTTCAGTTCGGTCTACCAGTTCAGTGCTTGGTAGAGTTCAGCATACCAGTTCAGTGTATCTGATCGGTTCGGCCTACCAGTTCAGTGATCGGTAGAAATAGGCCTACCAGTTCAGCGTATATATTTTAGAGCAAATCATGCATTAATTCAGAATTCGTCGTACCAGCAGGACCGATCTATAAGGATATAGCGATTATCCTTATACACCTCCTCATATAGTTGGCTTTATACTACATTTATAATCTAGTCCGACTACTAGAGATATAACATGCTTTCTGTAGTGTAACGTTTAACAGGTAATTCTGTCTAACGTTATAGCACAAACTATTATTTTTATAAAATATTTCTGTATGCAGAAGTCAATGTATATACTTAAATTTGCTTCTGGTTTACGTGAATTATAGTTTAAAATTTATTTGAACAGCGACTTACCTATAAGTGATTTTTTTTCTATTTTTGTTCATTCAAGGGATTCGTCTTGTTCATAATCGAATCAACAAAATTATTTATCCGTTTGGCAAGATAAAACATCATGAATGCTTAAGTTAGTTACTTTTAATATGTTGCCTTGGTAATGGAATAACACGTGTTTTGTATTTCTATTAAAAAGGTTAGTGAAGACATCGTAATAAGAGAGATAGTTTTATTAATAATTTCACGGAACTCTGGAAATTCCAATGGAATAATTGTCGTGCTGGAATTACAACCTTTTATATTAAGGTAAGTTTTTTGGCTTTGTTTCTCTACAAAAATGTGTATATTTTAATTCAATAACGCACACATGTCATTAAACATAAGACAATAATGCTGAATATTTAGTTCTGGCAAAACGTTACATTATACTTACCTTTGTATTACATATCGGTATGTACTTAAGTTCTAAGGTATTTCTTAAATATCGGAATATATATTTAGAAACATTATGAAATGAAATACATGTATTGTTCGGAGCATAGTTTTCTTCAATAAATGCGATTTAACGTGAAATATGATTATTGTCAAATTTTCACATGGCTACCTCCATTTAAACGTTTCTTTTAAATCGTGTTAAAATTATACCTTTCAATGTTCGACCCTGACAATACTAACAGTAAAACTAACATTTAAAAAAACTATCAAAATCAGATTTTTTTTCATTGGTTGAAAAAGTTTTTTCTTTCGTTGTAAAACATTTCACCTGGGTATAAAAATCAAAGTTTCTAAGTTTCTTTTTGATGTATGCTTTGAGTGTTCTGCCTAACACCATAATAATTAGTATTTAGATTGCATACTGTACGTAGGTTATATTAGAATATGATATTATATGGAGTAAAATGTTATGACTTTCCTCTCTTCAAATCAGTCACGATTGTCTCAGATTCACCAGAGATAAGGTGTCTCCGTTATACTCTACTTCAAATTGAACTTCGTCTGTGTCTCATTCGATCTCCACCGATATCTTCCTATCTGGATCTATCTACATGTAGTCATTTACATTTACATACATACATGTGTACGAAATATCAGCAATTGGATTAAATCCTTCATGGAAACGCCCGATATCGGTTAATAAAAACTTAAAATAACTTGAAACAATAAAATAAAAACTCAAATCATAAGCGCTTTTTTCGAAACATTGCAATGACTGTATTATATCATAATATGCGTTACGTCATTATCATTGCTCAGGTTTGGTACATTTTATGTCCATTTAGCGGCAACAGTAAGTTACAGCAATATAGTGACTTTATTTGATGACGCTTTTAGAAGGAAAACTAAATAGCAAACATTTTTAAAAACACTTCACTTAAACCTGATTTTTTCAAAACTATCAAAGATCATAAAAATCTCTTTCAAATTTCACCCAATATTTCTCAATATAATCGAATAAATTAAATTTCAAGTAGGTTACAAGGCTTATATCTGTTTGACTATAATCAACAGTCTTACCTAGTTCCATGAACTTTACATTCTTAAAATCAAAGTTAGTTTATCTGTTTACAAAACACAAGGTCACTGGAACATTTAAAGGAAAGAAAATCTGTAAGTTGTATGTTTATTTCTGTATTATTTTTATAGTTATTTATATACTGCAATTAATATATAATGATATAATAGCATGTCCAGGTCAAAGTAAAAAGAAACCGCGTTTAAATATCTGTTTTCAATCCCCTGACTGTATACTACGTGTATATGTTGATCGGTTGTGAAATGTTTATTCATAATGTTTGATAAGTACACTTCTGTTACACTAACTTATTATTATACTAATGTGTATTTTGTAATTAAGAAATGGTCATTATACGATATGGACATTATAAGATATAGACACGGGTCAATATTTGGTCAATAAGGTGAATGTATATTTGTGAAGGCTTGTACTGAAGTGGTTTTAATGGCGATCAACTATGAGGCTTGTCTTTTAAGACTTCTCTGCTCCTATTTTGTTGACTATTAGCTATATTTACATTTATGGAGTTTGATTGTATTAAACTCTGTTTGGGAACAAATGAAGTTACATTTGCTAATGTGACGTCACTCATCTTGCTAACGCCTATATCTATGACGTCATTAATTGGCTGTTCCAGCAATTGGAATTGCATGTTGTACACGACATTTTTTAAATTAATTTCAGGATTAATAAAATATATTTTTTTAAAAATTGCGAAATATAAATATAACCATTGGACGGTCTAGAAATGGCTTTTATAAAGTTACATCTTCCATTGCCATTCAAAGCAAACTAGCCATTACGCACTAACGCGCGTTATTTAGTTTACTTTGCACGGCAATGGAAATTATAGCATTATAAACGCCGTTTCTAGACAGTTCAATGGTTAATTAAACATTTCTAGAAACCTCTAGGTTAACGTTAAAACAGAATTGATTATTGTCATTCTGTTCTAATCTGTGTTCATATCGAAACCAATTTACCGAGATGTTTTTTTAGAAAACCAACAAAAACTCGCGGAATGAAAATTTCTTTGAATCAGCAGGTTAAAACAAAGTTGTTAGAATTTAACCAGTATATATACACCACATAGTCTCCTCATATTTGTTAATAACACGAATGTAGTAATATGTGGGATATAATTTAATACGAAATCGCTTAATATATTCAAAACTGACAGGGACAAAACGCAGGTCAAGTTTTCTAAAGAGACGATTACAATATTGTTGCATCGTTTAAACATACATGTAGATGTATCTACTTTATACTTGAAATTATACTGACTATAAAACTAATTAATGAGATTATTGTCACAAAGTCATAAGTCGTAAATGTGCTCATAAGGATCGTTTATTTGATTGTTTAAATAAAGTAACAACTTTGTTTTAAACATGTATATTGTAATTGGAACAGAATATTCTACATAGAACATTGTTTGGTTTCATGATACACGATTATTAAAATTACATCATTGCAATCAGACACGAGTTTTCAATAATTTGCCTGATAACTGTGTCTGCATTGGGCACGTTTTTAGATATAACCATTTAATTGCATCGTAGCATGTAAACTTATCTTCGTGTATTACGATATATGTTTAAGGCTTGGTATTAATGTTATATGCCATACTGCATCCTACAGATAATGGTATTTTATAGTTTCTTCAATTGTTTGTGATGAAGAGTTTGGTTGAGTAATGGCGTTTAACGTCCCAGTCAAAAATATTTCACTTATATCGAGACGTCGCCAGCTATAGGCGAAGGTGCAGTAAATTTGCCTATGCGTTGCTCACGCCGATAGCATTAAGTTCCCATCCCAAAAGAACCGCGACTTTAATTTTCGTAATGCCGAGTGCTTGGCAAAAGAATAGTCACTACTCACTGTCAAGTCCTGGGTCTGACACTGCCGGGGATCAAACTCACAATCCTCACTTACGAAACGAGCACTCTACCAACAGTAAAAAGCGGCAATCTTCAAACTTTCTGTGCATGTGCTATCATTTATGGACACTCATCCACATTCATATATATTTACTATCATTTATAGAGCTGTCATATACCAATTATTAATTTAATCATCAAATACATTCAAAAAGTGTTATATGACAGAGCCCAATTCCTACTTTGGACGATTACCAGGCGTAAGTGGTGTCCATTTCTCAGGTCTTTGTTAAAGAACCAACAGATGAAAAACAAACATTCCATGCCTAATACTCACCCCAAAAGCAAAGTAAAAACTTTGAAACTGACAAATTACGTTTCACACGTGAACTTCTACCAGGGAAATGACTAGATGCTCTGACAAGCTAATCGCCTCAAGCTGCTGTTAAGCCAGTCATGACCGTCACGTGTGTAATCAAAATCTAATTTATTTCGCATCCAGGATTGCACAAATCGACCTAGTGATAAAACCAACATTTTAGGGTAACAGAAAAAACTCACACGTAATGTTTTCACAACACAACAGATCGTATTGACTTAAATTGCATTTATTTACGTGGTACATAGGGCATAAGAACACTCATTCATTGAGGAGTACTAGAGTTACGTAAATGATACCCACATTCCTGTTTTATAACATGTTTTTCCAAATATTTCAAAGCCAAAAATGGAAAGTAAAACAAGTCCATTGATACAATATTAGATAAAGCATATCATTTAACCGAGATAGAAGGACTTTATTTTGTATTATCAGTCTTAAAATATATGTCCAATGTTAAAAATAAATTCTAACGGTAGGTATTTGTAATTTATACTACCGACAAAATACTTTAGTTTGAAAAACGCTTTTCAAAAACAATTGAATAACTACACAATACACACATTAGCACATCCTTGACTAAGCTTAGTGATACCTTTGGGTTGAATAAATCCTATTTGTTTCTTTCAAAGTTTAAGGTTGTGATTTTTAAGATAAGTGAAAAATTGTGTTTTCTCATATTGTGTTATTTGTGGCTGTGTTTACTTTGGCATTAAATTATATTTCCATTGGAATAAACGACACTCAGATCATCGAGAATTCCATAAAGAATCAAAATATATTTAAAAACACAAATGGCATCATTCATCAACCTTAACCATTATTTTTTAAATAATAAAATAAAATATAAATACACAATGATACATTTACCTAACCATCTACAATAGCAATAACAAACAATAATAACGACTTCATTGTCCAAAATAAACGTCATTCGAACATAAGTAGTTATGGCCAATTTTTACCTTTCAACCAATACTTATAACATGTATCGTGCATTAAAGTGTCACGACACAACATGTGTGTCATGATATATGTGAAATACCCAGTATCAGCGCACAGTGCAGGTATTGACTGCGATGAACTTTACTTAACTCGATAATTAGAAGAAACAGTTCAATAAGACGACTACGCTAGGCTTTTGTATAACATATTCAGCTGTTTCCATGACCATCTCTCTCTCTCTCTCTCTCTCTCTCTCTTTGTTTACCGTCTGTGACATGGTTGTCAGAAATATCTTGGTCATTTATCTGAGAGAGAGAGAGAGAGAGAGAGAGAGAGAGAGAGAGAGAGAGTTCAATTATAAAGATTTGATTTTCATCTGTTATTGAAGTAATTCTTGTCTAAACAGATCTAAGAAGTACATAAACGGCATAGTAATGATAAAAGGACATTGTGTTTACATAGCTGTCAAGAATTGTTTTTAATAGGGTTATCCTTATCAATCTAACTTACACATGTATACGTTATTTATAACACATAATAACATTATAACAAAACAAAATCTTACTTTTATGTATGTACTGCCAGCTGGATACAACACGGTTTAATTTACGTAACTTTGTAATGTAATGACCGAATAATAAGGTTTTCTTATTTTCAAATTTCATATTTTCGGTCTGTCTTGCCTGAGCTTTTATGGAAAAATCACATATTATAAGCACTGTATATTGTTACAGAGCCAGAAATTTGTACTAAAATAGCTTTTCAATCAGTACAATATGTAACGCAACAACCGCATTATGAACAGATAAATGGATGCGAAAGTGAAACTTTTCAATTATATTACTTGCACTCTTCTACTGGCAGTACTGCTAGTGTATATTACATTCGATTCAGATTTTGATGAACTTTAATTGAAAATACACGCGTCATTTAATCATCAAAATGATATCAATTAATTAAACAAAATTATCGATATATGTCAAAATCAGAATCCCAAAGGCAAATTAAGATAAACACGTGAACTTCCACTAGGAAAGTATGACCGGGTGCTCCGGAAATGTAAACACCTCCTGTTGAGCTAACTACAACTATGGAGCGTCAAATACATACATACAGACTGTCGTAATACTTTGTGAGGGTTTTAATAAGTTTAGGCTTGCAGTATCCCATATTTCACGTAATTCAACAATAGAACATGTGTCTTAAGGATTGATGTTTGTCTTTTAATCGTTCATGACGATATGACCTGTTAAAGCATTCGGGAGTTTGGGGCAATTCATCGATAAACCGCTTTGGTATTTATGGGATTTGCCTAAACCTGCTTTAAAAATCCATACCTCGATGAATGATAAAAATCAAACTCCAACTATTATATTTACAATCTTGTAAATGTTCCTTTTTGCAAATAGTGATTTTTAAAGAATACTAGTTTGAACAGAAGACGCCAATTAGAACTATTTGTGGTGTTGGTGCATTTTCACGGTTCATACGCCATGCGGAAACTATTTATACTTTATTTGTTCATTGAAAAATAACGTCAGTCGTAAAAAGTAGTTCATATAGAGAGGAGAGTGATAATTTATATGTTTGTAAAAACAGGGAAAAAATAAGTAAAACTACATGGATCTCTTCGTAAAACAATTTAAATTGTTTATTCATTATTTCTTGGACTTGTAATTGTGACCTTTCATAGTATAGCAGTGCAGTAAGATAAAGTCAAGAAAAACAAGAACTATAAAATAAATGTGTTTATTACCTGCATATTTTGTTTTCTATCAAACAAGATAAAATGTTTGTATACGACAACAATGTAAATGATAAAACAGATACATAGAGGAATCAATAAACTGTAACAAACAATGAAAACATGAAAATAAAAAATGAATTATTTATTATGTCTGAAAATGCCAGTTCAATAAGATATTTGTCACATAAAGGATTATGCGTATTTGTTACTCTCTTAATACCTCATTCATCAACATTATGTCCAGATCAGTATGTGTTGTGATGTGAAAAAACGCCATTATTAACGGTTCCCCGAATAGTTTTTTAGTTTTTTTTTTTTTTTTGTAGAATCTGTGTAATTGAACACGCAAAGATAAAATCAAACATAATTATCATACCAGATAATCAAAGTCTGCTGTACGTTTACAATTGTGTCTAATCAATAATTTAGATATAAATCTTGATCAGAATTCTTTTGCCTCTCATTTTTATCTATCCAGAGATATAGCTGCTGAGTGGGTGATGAGTAAAGTTGTTACTAGTGTTTATTTTAATTTTTCAGTTGTACTATCGTTATAACTGTTCATACAGTATCCAGGTATCAGCGTTAAGTGGGTGATGGGTTAAGTTGACAGTAGTGTTTGTTTTAATTTTTAAGCTGTGTAATCATTTTAACTGTTTATTCAGTATAAGCATTGATTGATCTTTACTTGATGTGATTTTATCCATTTACTCCATTAGGAAGGAACGTCTAAGTATAAACTGTCTGATATCGTGCCTTTCATGAATATTTTTAATTTACATTTGTTGAAGTGTTTCAGTGTAAGTGATAGACGATAAAATAGTTGATGTTCAATTAGTTTAAATGTTTCTAATTAGGAATTTTTGGCATTTTCACAAATACTAGTGAGATACTCCGATTTGTTATAGATAAAAAGTAAAACTGTAAGATTCTAACTTCATGTAAATTCATTTTTACAAAATACTGCTTGCAAACAAATTGTTGACCCAGGGTTATTGCAAGCCTAGGCTTATCAAGGCCCTCAAAAACTCATCACAGTATTGTAGAAAAATTTGATGTCTCTATGTCCAGGATTGACCTAGATATATTTGACGTCTCATAGTTCCATGTTCTTTTCACACAGTTTTGATTACACACGTGGCGGGTGTAGCTAGCTAAACAGGAGGTGCTTATCCTTCAGGAGCACCCGGCCTCACTTCCCTGGTGGCAGTTCACGTGTCTGATCTGACTTGTCAGTTCCAAAGTTTTTACTTTGATTCTGGATTGAGATTCGGCGGACATGGATTAGTATGTTTGTTTTTTATCTTTACAATGGTAACAAACATTTGTATAGCTCTCGTTATGAAGTGCATTTGTAATGTTTAATAATTATTCCTCCATATTATAGCTTTATCTTAGTTATACTAAGTGACTAATAAATATAACAATTACTTATACACCAATAGCTGGTGTGTAACTCATTAACATGCATTAGAAATTAAACACAAACATATACAAAGTATGCCTATATGTTGAAATCACAATCCCAAAAACAAAGAATAATTAGATTAAGTTCAACACGTGAATTTTCATCAGGGGGGGGGGGTTGAGGTTGTGTGCTCTGTAAGAATAAATTACATGTTAAATCAGTTTTAATTTTACAGCACTGGACAACCATTTCGGAATACAATTCCTCATGTTGAAAATAGACCAAAAAAGGACCAAAACATATTTTACCAAATTTAGCTAAGGAAATACTTTGCATGAGAGAGTATACCTCAGGTTTTTAGGAATATCAAATTTTAACTAGTAGCTTATTTATACAATAGTATATTTTGACAGTAATACACAATTTTATTATATTGGCAATCATAAACTATAACTGACATTTGGTCATTGTTACAATAGAAGTACATGTGCAGATTGGCAATACCAACGATCATCTGTATTCGTTATGCCGTTAAAGGGGTTTCTTAGTAAACTTTGCAAGTATAGCCTTATACATGTATATTAGAAAGATGAACATTTTCAATAATATGTTATGTATTAGCTTTACTCACATCTATAAAAACAGGGAATTTTATCGTACGCAATACCACATATGTTTTCAAATCATATAAAATTACATGTCTAAAATTAAAAAAATCATCTTTGTGAAAATTTAATACAAATTATGTTTTCTAATGTTCTAAAATTCAGCACACTTGAAACAGAAATTGCTGACATCATTTTGTACTATGATGAGTACGTTTTACCTGTATGTATCAGATAACTGATCACTAAGAGCAACTACTGATATTGCTATTTCCATTTCAACGTTATCGATATCTTGATCTGATGATACAACAAAAATACATGCTCTCAGCTATGTAGCTTTTATTTTAAGAGATGAAGTGTCTAAACTTGAATTTTATACAGAAAATCTCAAGTACAGAACATAACCATAATCACTTTTCAGATTATGTATATTTCAAAATGAAGTTAATGCCCATAAAAGTTTAGGAGAAAAGTAAGAGAAATTACTTTTGTAAGGACTTCTCATTGAAAGCTGAATTACTTCACTATCTATTTTGAGATGTTGTTGAAATCGAGTTCATTAAAAACAAATACAATGTTTTAGGCTGCAAGACATTATATATATACATTATACAATGGCTTTAAAACACTTAATTACATGAACAGAAGATAACTCAGATGTAGACAATATACATAATAGTGAAATATATCATATAGTTTTCAAAGAAGATAAATCTTATACTGGGAAAGAAAATACTCATAAATTTTCATTTTTGCAATCAACTAAAAGCCTTTATTACTAAGGCTCAAGTGTTAACATATTAAACCACTTCTAGAACAATATTTTTGAGGAATTATGTATCGACATAGAATCTAAAATAGACCAAACTCTTCCAAGATTAACGAGGTCATCACAGTAGTTTTGACTCATAAGGTGGGCCTGGAAAATATAGACCAAACTCCTCCATGATGAACGAGGTCATGACAGTTATAGTGACTTATAAGGTGGGTCTGGAAATATTTTTACAAAAAAGTGTAAGTAATTACTGATCATTTATCATAAATTATTTTAGTTCTATTGTAAACTTTTTAAATGTTGGACTAAAATCACACCTTAACAATCCAAACGTTATATCATGTCATCAACAACAAATTATTATATAATTGCACGTCAAATTTTTTGTAAATTGTTTTGTAAACTGAAAAAAGGTTTGAATAAAGCAATTTTACCAAAAATACACTTGTCAATAACGAATGACAACTTATTGTAAAACTGCATACTTTGGACGAGACTCGCGATCGGACTTTAAGGCAAGTGGTAGCATGTTTATATTACATAAGATACCAGTGTTAGTTTTACAATACTAGATGACCGTTTCGGGATACAATTCATCATCGGGAGTGCTTTGACCAAATTTGCGAAGCCCCAATTTTTTCAAGGGGTTAAAAACAAATTCAAAAGGATCAAAATGTATTTAACATTTAGCTAAGCAAGTGCTTTGCATGAGGGAGTATACATTATTCAGATTTAAACTAGCAGGATATTTAGAAAAAGTATATTTCTGACAATACAAAAGTATTGCTTACTTTAAGATATCAAATTTACTGATTGATATGCGATACAAGTAAGTGTAGACATTCCATGGTTCGAGTATCTTTTCTCTTCATCACTGGGCCTAGGTTCGAGTCCAAATTAGAAGATTCTAGTATGAACCTTTAAATCAAAGATTACTCTTTTGTAGTCCCATTTAGCTATTACTTGTTCTTGCTTAGACAGGAAGACTGTCGGTTAAATCAATCAATATATAGATATATAGATGACATTATCATAAATTAGGAGAATTTCGTCTATCTTAATGAGCTTAAAATTAAAGATATCTCTGATACTTCAAGTTCTGCTTCATCTGTGGACTTGTACTTAAACTCTGACACTAATGAAAGGCTATATTTAACACTGTGTGACAAACATGTTGACTTTTCCATTGTCAACTTTCCTTTTTCTAAAAAGCAATGTATCTGCTTCTGCTAAGTGTATATTGTTCCACAATTAACATGATATGCCTATTATTTCACTTCTGTCGCGTGGATTGGTATGATTCTTTTTTGATCTGCACTTATTTGGACAATTCTATGCTGTTTGCGTTTATGTCATTGTTAAATTATGCACTTTTTGTTTCCGTTACTTGAGAAAAAATAACTAGTAATCGAATCAAAACAAACACTCATCCAGTCCGAATCACATTCTAGAAGAAAAGTAAAAACTTTGGAACTGACAAGTCAGGTTAGACACGCGAACCTCCAACAGAGAAGTGAGGTCAGGTGCTCCGGAAGAGTAAGCATATTCCTCGAGTACATAGATTGTAACTATATTGACAATTTTGTTAACGTAACGTTTACTTTTTGTTTGCGAATAACTAGTAACATATTTCTTGAGTGCATAGATTGTAACTATATTGGCTATTTCGTTAACATAAAGTTCGCTTTTTCGTTATCATTACAATAGCAATTATTGAACAAAAAAGTAAAAGTCTACATTTGGCCGCGAGACAATAGTATAAAAGCTATAAAATGCAGTACTATGACATCTGTATAAGATAGTGTATTAAATGCCAATCAAAGAGGAAGCAAGGGTGAAATTACTCTTTTAATGTACCACATTAAGCTGTACGCATTCTGCAGGTGTAGGAATATACTTGTCTTTGATGGAGAAACACTACATATGTTTCTTTAATTATATAGAATATTTAGGGAAACAAGAACTATATCGATCTACTTCAACAATGTATTTAGCTTCATACAAGTCAAAATTAGTCTAATACACATTAACAATAACAAGTGCCTTTGTCCATTGTTTTGTATATAGGTATTTTAATATGACACATAGCAGTGGATTGCAAACGAATGTGTTATGAAAAAGGTTCTAGGTTCACACATGGCGGATGTAGCTAGCTAAATAGGAGGCGCTTACCCTTGTGGAGCACTCGATCTCACTTCCCTGGTAAACATCGGGTGTTTTCCTTAATTTGCCATACATATATTTCACACGTTTTACTTTGCTTTTTGGATTGTGATTGGGTTTCATCGGTATGTTTGCGTTTGATCAGTAGAATATATTTCTACAAACATAAAATATCTATATAAAAATACTGGTTTTTGATTTTGGCAAGTATGTTTTCTTTGTGAAAATGTTATAATATAAACTATATTATGTATAGTGACAATGTCTTACAAAAACTGCTAAAATTAATCAACAAAATAATACAATATTATACGTAATGAGAAACGAAAAAAAACACAGGGGAATATACATCACTGTAATTCTTGCGAGGGCCTCCTTTTAAAAATCCAAATATATTATTCAAAGCAGAAAAAGGTTTTGCGCCGGACATGTTGGTTGATTTTTTGCTGTTTTTGCATCCCACCTTAAGGGTGTGAAAGGGTTTCAACTATATTGCTACATACAGTGTTGTGGTTAAATCAATACTGTCAGTTTAATTTTGATTGTCCTTGTACGCCGCCTAATACGGCTCAAGAGAATAAATGGCTGAAGTTTCAAAGTTTTTATTTCATTTTAGGGATTGTGATTTGAACATGGATCAGCGTTTGTTGTTTGTTAGGTCTTTTTTATGTTGAATGTGTCTTTATTGTAACGTTTATTAGTAATAACAAAACCGTTATGCTCCATGAATAAATTGGTTCTGTATGGATGTCTTTCATTTGGAGGTTAAATAGTCACAATATGAGAATGGCAATCAATACCATATCATTGGTGATTGAAACAACAATAAAACTAGTAATATTTATGTGTTTTGTATAATTACTTTTGATTTAAATAGCCATCATGGGAATCTAAATGTAAAGGCACAGCCCCGAAGGGCCAATTACTGTTCTATGATACTCAGAGTAGCTTACGAATACCTGTGACCTACCAACCATAGAAGTATTCAGAGACTTAATATGTGACTTGCAGTAGTGATAAAAGATTCGGATGATAGCACAAGTCTGAATAATTAAAACAAACAACAACAGAAATAACAGGAACGACATTTACAATCTTAGCATATATTCAACAAAGATATATCAAGTGATACTTAGCCGTGGTATAAGCAAGTTGAATGCATTTTTTTAGTATAGAGGCCATTTAAATTAATATTATCATGGAAAGCCATGCTACGGATTTAAAAAGCTAGTTTTTTAGATAAATGAAGTGATCTATAATTCTAATTAAAAGCTAAAGTATGTAAAATTAGGATGGTTAGGTTAATCTAAGGACCTTGTCATTACAATGTGTCAAGTACGGGGGCTTGTTGAGTTGGACTACTTTTTTTCGAAAAAAATCTAAAACAAACATTTTGAAATTAATACCTGACTTTCATTCGGCTGACTAAGTATTGTGACTAACCTCTGTGGCATCCTTTATATACAAAAGCAATATCTCCTTTGGACAATTGACCTACATTCCAATTTCTATGTGACATTTGCCAATCTAATAGAATGTAGATCTTTTGGTTTTATCTGATTTAGATCTAGGTCTCTGACCCTATATTGATGTTTCATATATATGTATATATATTTTTTTTATCTAATGGCACAGATTTAATCATTTGTAATATTATGATCAGGAAATAAGCCAATGAAATAGCAAACTCTTAATGCACTGATTACTTTCTACTACAAGATCATCAACGATCCTGTGATCAAAGATCATCTATTTATAACAGAATGATATGAGTGCACCAAGCTATATATTTTTTAATATATACTTTACATAGATCTGAAAGATGATTACTTTGATTAAGATATAAGCCATGGAACTGAAAAATACCTAAATTATACCTTCTTTGGTTTGTCCAGAGGTTACTATACAGTGTATATCCACAGCAAACATACGCCTTCATTTAGTGATTCTTAGTGCTTGTGTGAGCAAACTTATATAAAGTAAAAGAAACATGGGACTATAAGACGTCAAATATACCTATGATTCCTTTTACTTTATCATCAAACATGTCATGTGTCGTGACATTCGATGTGATGAAAAACATATGAACTGAAAATAAATTTGATAAAATACTAAATATCTATGTCTGTCCTCTGACGTTAAAATAGTTGTAACATATTTTTACAAGGTTTTGTGTAACTGAAATTAAAAGAATCATTTATCATGAAAATATGTTTTTATTCCCCAACTCGAAAAATAAACAATAGGACACAATAAGCAATATTAACACAGCACACATCCATGTTCAGCGATGGTGGTGAATATAGCGATTCCATTTTACTTGCGACTTCTGCTTCCTACGATGAACGTCGTTCATGGTATTATATACTTGTCATTTAAATGTGTAAAAACCCATTCTACTGGTATTTTTAGGCAAGATATATTTCACAAAAACAAACCATATCTACCTATTTCATTATTGAAAATGCAAACTATCTTAATATGCATGAATACCTATCATATTATTGACGAACCAGAAATAAATATGTGTTTTACTAAACCTAGTTCTTTGCATTTAAATTTAGTAATATAAATCAACTTATTCTTCTTTTACCATTGCTACAATAGTAGAGTTGTCTATGTTAAAAGAATGATATGCAGTCTCCTATTAAACAGATGTCTGTTGAGGGGTAAAATGATTTACATCTAAAAGTAGTAATAGAAAATAAAATTAACACCCAATGTCTACATGTACACAGAATCAATCAAATTGAATTCCTGAACATCGTCCCAACGGAGAGTTGCTTATTAGATCTGGGAATTCCAGCTAGATTTAGTTTGAAACAATTATTTTATTGTACAGATTACGAAGTGCTATTTTATTGATGTATGGTTCTTGGTATAACGTTGCAATCCCGACTTTAGTACAAAAATATTTTGAATGTCAAAAAATAGATATGGATTTAATTTTATTCATAGAATAAAACGCGAAACATTGAACATCTCTAATCTGCTAAACCGAATGATCAAGTTTTAATTATTAATATATACAAGTATTCTTCTATGTAGTATGAGATTATATTGTCTAAGAAGGTGTAAGAAAACTTGTGGTAGGCAATATCCTGGAATCTATAAAGGCACATAACGCTCAGCAGACATGCCACAAAAATCACGTTTTGTGAAAATTACTTCGGACAATAAAGCGGGATATGGGGAAGGACGAAACTTGAATTTTTTATATTCCTTTCTTTGAAAGATGGTGGATAAAATATTCATTATCAGCTAAAAACCATAAAAATCTTTTGAAAAAAATGTAACAAAAACTAAATTTTAAACGACGCAATTCAAAAAACAATTTCACAAAAAGCATATGACTACAAACAGATATTAAATTATCTGGAAATTGATGAAAAGATAAGACAATAAGCGTCTCTCTTGAAGTAGGTTTTTGTCTTTTTATCTCTCCTAATTATTTTATCAGCAGGAACTATAGAAGATTGCTCGTCTTTTGAAGTTCAATCATGCTATTTGCCATATGTACACTTATCCCATCTTGGATTTTCGGCAAACAATTTTCCACAAGATCTCCTCGGAAAGAAAGAATTTTTCGATGTGTTTTGCCTTTTTTTCCAGAAACTCAATTCTGTTTCCATACAACATACCAGTCCAAGTTCAAATAACGACCCAAGAAAAAAAACAAAGCTTAACTTTGAAAATTGACAAATTAAGTTGAAAACTTGAAGTAAACTAGGAAAAAGTAGATGGGTGAGTACCTCCTGTTTACCTACTAAGAGTATAATTAAAATTAAGAATGAAAAGAACACTAGATATATCCAGGGTCATTTTCGGGTTTAAACAGACACACTATGATAATGCATATATTATTTACAATTTACATTATTAGTTATTTCTTGGCCGTTTATCTCGTCACTGAGTATAATTTTGGGCATGACTAAGCATTTGTAGGAATGATGAAGTGATTGTTCTACCCTTTGAATGTCTAGACCTGTCACAAGAGGAGGCAATAATTATGGGTGTTAATACCTTAAACATGCTTCTTATTATTATCGTGAAAACATACATATTATATCTATTAAATAACTAAACGTGTTCTAAGTCTGTGAGATCTTTAGATATTAAGTTTTATTTTTTGTTTACATCACCTGCCTGTATTGTAACCAAATATGGAGAGCAGGCGTACTTTATTAATTTTTATCTAAAATTTTGTCTGTCTGATTTAATCTAGTTGTGATACGTATATTATGCTGAATTATTGAAGACAAAATTATTTAATTAGATAATAATATGTCCCAGATCCTCCTCTACAACTGTGGTTTATTAACTATTGTTGTATTTCTATGCTGTGGGCGTTTAGAAAATAAATATATGACAAGTATTGTACTTAAAAAACTTGTTAAAGAAATATTTTAAATTGATGCGTACGATATCCCGATAGCCAGTAGCAGACAGTAGCGGTGGCCATCAGCGTCTTAGAGAGTCCTTGATTCCTGCCCGACGTTATCACTATGTGCAAGACAAGAAACTACTAAGACTAACACATTTTTTATACATCATACTTCCATATAAGATTTTTATAAGTGCACTACAGAAAACATAAAACTGTCATTAAGAACAATTTAAAAAGTCCAAGATCGAAATGTTCTTTAAATATATGAGATTCCCTATTTGATATACTGATAAAAGGAAACCGTTTTTACCAAATAACTTTCTCGGTCTGTGATAAATATACCAATTAAAATTTAAAGGTAAATTTCATTCTTAGAGTGGACATTCCCATATTGGAAGAAGTACGAGCATTGTATATATCATAGCAAGAAACTCTAGAAACATCGCAAGAGAGGTATAAATTGTTATCCATTTTGTCTTAGATGTTTTAATTATATTAATTGAAATGGATCGGTATGTTTGTTTTTGATTAACGTGTTGGTTTAATAGTTTACTAAATTTAATTTAATTCTTTATAATGCTTAAATGGATTCAAAACAAAACAATAATAAAGTTCCTAGTTAGAAAGCAGACATATGGACTTTAGATGCTTGTAAAAACACTCTCTTAAGTACGTCTACATCTGTATGTAATAAAAGTGTAAAATGGTGATTTAAGAGGTAACGAGGTTGAAATTGCTGTTCCTATGTACCAGATTAATCTTTATCATTCTGCAGGTGTAGCAACATCTTCTTTAATATACACTGGTCTTTGATGAAGAAACTTTACATATGTTTATTTAATCAATTTAGTTTATTTTCTATCAACATTATCTGGTGAAACCAAAAGTACTTCTACTGATCTGTTTATTTACCTTTATAAGAGCCAGATTACAGAACCACTAATCCAGATTTACAAAAACAAAAATATCTGTATATTATCATGGATATAAGACAAGTGTAATATGCCTTATGATTGGATAATGGGTATTCTGTATTTTATAATACAAGAAAGTCTAATAGTACGCAGCTGGATGGAAATGTTACGCCATAGGTTAGTATCTATTTCTTATAAGATATATTATAAAAAAGCGAAAAACCTGACATCTGTACTTTAGGTGAATATTGTTTGCTTACTTTCTAAAGCTGCGAGATTATGCATACTTGATAACGTCAATTTCTTAAAATTTAAGAAAAAATAATTGCACAATACTATGTTTATAGTGTGACAGAAGATATAAACGAGTTTTTTTTAAATCAGCTTTCAAATTTTGCCATATAAAATCCCTACTCAGTTATTGTAGACAATTCTGAAAACGATGATTTTTGTTTAAGCCGTTTTTACATTTATTCATACAAGTTGCATTTTCACAGAATATGCAGATATTTACCACTTTTGTTTTTTAATACTACATAAAAAGCCATATTTTGCAAGAATATTTTTACTTATAGTATTATCAACATGGAATCCAAATAAACTATGCATTGACTGTTTTAACTACACAGAGAAATTTAAATCTACGCCAGATGAAGAAATGATTACATCCATATATCTTTAATTTTAACGTCGAATAGTTTCTCCATGATCGTGAAGATGTACTTGAAACAGCAATGTGGCTATATCGTTAATACAATCCATTAGAATTTAACATGTCAAGATTAAGAATTTAGATGTATAAATACAGACATTTTCTGTCATGTATAGTGCTCAAAATGGTTAACTAATATGTTTGACCTACCAAGTAAAGAAATATGTGTCTCATTGATCTAATCGCAATCTAATCACACATCTTTATGAATGAATGCCTCTTGAAAACCAATGTCATTAAATTAGGCAATGAAAGTCTAAATCCGTTATATTTGCCCTTAGCAATTTGATAAAAAGGCAACAATCTAAAGAGCATAAAATAACACGTGAAGTGAATAGATGACGCGAATTTAAAGTCAATACTTTGCCTCGACAAAGGCACTTGTTACGTGTTTCATGATTGCAATGATGGTCTTAAATGATGTGCATCAGTATCAAGATAATATATATTATAATTATAATTGTTGCAAGATGATTCGACCATAAGAAGTGTGGGACTTTTAGTGATGGTCTCAAATACATGACCTAAGTTCAAAGCAAAAACTTCATTTTTGTATTTTCATTTGCTAAATAATCGAAGAGAGAATTTCGTAGATTTGTAAGTGAAAACATGTAAGACCTCTGCATATACATAATTATCATCCAAGAAAACATCGAAAAACAAAATAATTTTGTGTTTGTTTTTATTTCAAAAGATAAAAATGTATATTATTATGTGTAGGCAAACAACATTGACCAGTCCGTTTGACCTTTCATTAGGAATATTCATAAAGAAGAGTCCATCTTAAACATAAGAAGTAGAGTCCATCTTATACATAAGAAGTAGAGTCCATCTTATACATAAGAAGTAGAGTCCATCTTATACATAAGAAGTAGAGTCCATCTTAAACATAAGAAGTAGAGTCCATCTTATACATAAGAAGTAGAGTCCATCTTATACATAAGAAGTAGAGTCCATCTTATACATAAGAAGTAGAGTCCATCTTATACATAAGAAGTAGAGTCCATCTTATACATAAGAAGTAGAGTCCATCTTATACATAAGAAGTAGAGTCCATCTTATACATAAGAAGTAGAGTCCATCTTATACATAAGAAGTAGAGTCCATCTTATACATAAGAAGTAGAGTCCATCTTAAACATAAGAAGTAGAGTCCATCTTATACATAAGAAGTAGAGTCCATCTTATACATAAGAAGTAGAGTCCATCTTATACATAAGAAGTAGAGTCCATCTTATACATAAGAAGTAGAGTCCATCTTATACATAAGAAGTAGAGTCCATCTTATACATAAGAAGTAGAGTCCATCTTATACATAAGAAGTAGAGTCCATCTTATACATAAGAAGTAGAGTCCATCTTATACATAAGAAGTAGAGTCCATCTTATACATAAGAAGTAGAGTCCATCTTAAACATAAGAAGTAGAGTCCATCTTATACATAAGAAGTAGAGTCCATCTTATACATAAGAAGTAGAGTCCATCTTATACATAAGAAGTAGAGTCCATCTTATACATAAGAAGTAGAGTCCATCTTATACATAAGAAGTAGAGTCCATCTTATACATAAGAAGTAGAGTCCATCTTATACATAAGAAGTAGAGTCCATCTTATACATAAGAAGTAGAGTCCATCTTATACATAAGAAGTAGAGTCCATCTTATACATAAGAAGTAGAGTCCATCTTATACATAAGAAGTAGAGTCCATCTTATACATAAGAAGTAGAGTCCATCTTATACATAAGAAGTAGAGTCCATCTTATACATAAGAAGTAGAGTCCATCTTATACATAAGAAGTAGAGTCCATCTTAAACATAAGAAGTAGAGTCCATCTTATACATAAGAAGTAGAGTCCATCTTATACATAAGAAGTAGAGTCCATCTTATACATAAGAAGTAGAGTCCATCTTATACATAAGAAGTAGAGTCCATCTTATACATAAGAAGTAGAGTCCATCTTATACATAAGAAGTAGAGTCCATCTTATACATAAGAAGTAGAGTCCATCTTATACATAAGAAGTAGAGTCCATCTTATACATAAGAAGTAGAGTCCATCTTAAACATAAGAAGTAGAGTCCATCTTATACATAAGAAGTAGAGTCCATCTTATACATAAGAAGTAGAGTCCATCTTATACATAAGAAGTAGAGTCCATCTTATACATAAGAAGTAGAGTCCATCTTATACATAAGAAGTAGAGTCCATCTTATACATAAGAAGTAGAGTCCATCTTATACATAAGAAGTAGAGTCCATCTTATACATAAGAAGTAGAGTCCATCTTATACATAAGAAGTAGAGTCCATCTTATACATAAGAAGTAGAGTCCATCTTATACATAAGAAGTAGAGTCCATCTTATACATAAGAAGTAGAGTCCATCTTATACATAAGAAGTAGAGTCCATCTTATACATAAGAAGTAGAGTCCATCTTATACATAAGAAGTAGAGTCCATCTTATACATAAGAAGTAGAGTCCATCTTATACATAAGAAGTAGAGTCCATCTTATACATAAGAAGTAGAGTCCATCTTATACATAAGAAGTAGAGTCCATCTTATACATAAGAAGTAGAGTCCATCTTATACATAAGAAGTAGAGTCCATCTTATACATAAGAAGTAGAGTCCATCTTATACATAAGAAGTAGAGTCCATCTTATACATAAGAAGTAGAGTCCATCTTATACATAAGAAGTAGAGTCCATCTTATACATAAGAAGTAGAGTCCATCTTATACATAAGAAGTAGAGTCCATCTTATACATAAGAAGTAGAGTCCATCTTATACATAAGAAGTAGAGTCCATCTTATACATAAGAAGTAGAGTCCATCTTATACATAAGAAGTAGAGTCCATCTTATACATAAGAAGTAGAGTCCATCTTATACATAAGAAGTAGAGTCCATCTTATACATAAGAAGTAGAGTCCATCTTATACATAAGAAGTAGAGTCCATCTTATACATAAGAAGTAGAGTCCATCTTATACATAAGAAGTAGAGTCCATCTTATACATAAGAAGTAGAGTCCATCTTATACATAAGAAGTAGAGTCCATCTTATACATAAGAAGTAGAGTCCATCTTATACATAAGAAGTAGAGTCCATCTTATACATAAGAAGTAGAGTCCATCTTATACATAAGTAGTAGAGTCCATCTTATACATAAGAAGTAGAGTCCATCTTATACATAAGAAGTAGAGTCCATCTTATACATAAGTAGTAGAGTCCATCTTATACATAAGAAGTAGAGTCCATCTTATACATAAGAAGTAGAGTCCATCTTATACATAAGAAGTAGAGTCCATCTTATACATAAGTAGTAGAGTCCATCTTATACATAAGAAGTAGAGTCCATCTTATACATAAGTAGTAGAGTCCATCTTATACATAAGTAGTAGAGTCCATCTTATACATAAGTAGTAGAGTCCATCTTATACATAAGTAGTAGAGTCCATCTTATACATAAGAAGTAGAGTCCATCTTATACATAAGTAGTAGAGTCCATCTTATACATAAGAAGTAGAGTCCATCTTATACATAAGAAGTAGAGTCCATCTTATACATAAGAAGTAGAGTCCATCTTATACATAAGAAGTAGAGTCCATCTTATACATAAGAAGTAGAGTCCATCTTATACATAAGAAGTAGAGTCCATCTTATACATAAGAAGTAGAGTCCATCTTATACATAAGTAGTAGAGTCCATCTTATACATAAGAAGTAGAGTCCATCTTATACATAAGAAGTAGAGTCCATCTTATACATAAGTAGTAGAGTCCATCTTATACATAAGAAGTAGAGTCCATCTTATACATAAGAAGTAGAGTCCATCTTATACATAAGAAGTAGAGTCCATCTTATACATAAGTAGTAGAGTCCATCTTATACATAAGAAGTAGAGTCCATCTTATACATAAGTAGTAGAGTCCATCTTATACATAAGTAGTAGAGTCCATCTTATACATAAGTAGTAGAGTCCATCTTATACATAAGTAGTAGAGTCCATCTTATACATAAGAAGTAGAGTCCATCTTATACATAAGTAGTAGAGTCCATCTTATACATAAGAAGTAGAGTCCATCTTATACATAAGAAGTAGAGTCCATCTTATACATAAGAAGTAGAGTTCATCTTATACATAAGAAGTAGAGTCCATCTTATACATAAGTAGTAGAGTCCATCTTATACATAAGAAGTAGAGTCCATCTTATACATAAGAAGTAGAGTCCATCTTATACATAAGAAGTAGAGTCCATCTTATACATAAGTAGTAGAGTCCATCTTATACATAAGAAGTAGAGTCCATCTTATACATAAGTAGTAGAGTCCATCTTATACATAAGTAGTAGAGTCCATCTTATACATAAGTAGTAGAGTCCATCTTATACATAAGAAGTAGAGTCCATCTTATACATAAGAAGTAGAGTCCATCTTATACATAAGTAGTAGAGTCCATCTTATACATAAGAAGTAGAGTCCATCTTATACATAAGAAGTAGAGTCCATCTTATACATAAGTAGTAGAGTCCATCTTATACATAAGAAGTAGAGTCCATCTTATACATAAGAAGTAGAGTCCATCTTATACATAAGAAGTAGAGTCCATCTTATACATAAGTAGTAGAGTCCATCTTATACATAAGAAGTAGAGTCCATCTTATACATAAGAAGTAGAGTCCATCTTATACATAAGAAGTAGAGTCCATCTTATACATAAGTAGTAGAGTCCATCTTATACATAAGAAGTAGAGTCCATCTTATACATAAGTAGTAGAGTCCATCTTATACATAAGTAGTAGAGTCCATCTTATACATAAGTAGTAGAGTCCATCTTATACATAAGTAGTAGAGTCCATCTTATACATAAGAAGTAGAATCCATCTTATACATAAGTAGTAGAGTCCATCTTATACATAAGAAGTAGAGTCCATCTTATACATAAGAAGTAGAGTCCATCTTATACATAAGAAGTAGAGTCCATCTTATACATAAGAAGTAGAGTCCATCTTATACATAAGAAGTAGAGTCCATCTTATACATAAGAAGTAGAGTCCATCTTATACATAAGAAGTAGAGTCCATCTTATACATAAGAAGTAGAGTCCATCTTATACATAAGAAGTAGAGTCCATCTTATACATAAGAAGTAGAGTCCATCTTATACATAAGAAGTAGAGTCCATCTTATACATAAGAAGTAGAGTCCATCTTATACATAAGAAGTAGAGTCCATCTTATACATAAGAAGTAGAGTCCATCTTATACATAAGTAGTAGAGTCCATCTTATACATAAGTAGTAGAGTCAATCTTATACATAAGAAGTAGAGTCCATCTTATACATAAGAAGTAGAGTCCATCTTATACATAAGAAGTAGAGTCCATCTTATACATAAGAAGTAGAGTCCATCTTATACATAAGAAGTAGAGTCCATCTTATACATAAGAAGTAGAGTCCATCTTATACATAAGTAGTAGAGTCCATCTTATACATAAGTAGTAGAGTCCATCTTATACATAAGAAGTAGAGTCCATCTTATACATAAGAAGTAGAGTCCATCTTATACATAAGTAGTAGAGTCCATCTTATACATAAGAAGTAGAGTCCATCTTATACATAAGTAGTAGAGTCCATCTTATACATAAGTAGTAGAGTCCATCTTATACATAAGTAGTAGAGTCCATCTTATACATAAGAAGTAGAGTAGTAGTAATAGGATTTGCAGTTAATACTGTGTACATACGATAAGTGATTATAGTGTTCTCATCGTGTATATAAAATAAAATCATGTGATTCCTATACACATGTTTAATATTTAAATTAAAGGTCGAACGGACAGGTCAATGTTGTTTATCTAAACTATGTTTTAAGGAATCTGTTTAAATAATACTGGCCGATTCACGGAGCTTTAGGATAAGTCCGTCATTCATTCCATGGCTTTATTTATTCTACATTTCATAAGCATACAATTGTCACTTATACCCCATCTCTAGTTGTATTGAGCATGACCACCAAGTCATCATCTAGAAAAACACCAACTTGCAGGATTTATATCATTAGTATCACCTATGTAAACATTTTTATTTCGCATCATATTTATCTTGATGATTAAATCACAAATTCGATATGTCATATGTCAATTAGAAGTTTCAGATTAATTTTTCCTGTCATTTCTCTCTAACAAGACCAATAAAACGGTAGCACAGTTCACATGTGAAAACAATGCGAAAATCGAGCTGATTAACTAGAAAATAAAAGCAATTTATTTTTATTTTATCGCCTTCACATAAATGTCAATCCTGTTTAATCTAATTATATTGACGACATTTGATTTCAGTTGCATTAACTTGTATATTTGTATCTAGCTTAAAAGTGGATGAATTACTATGACATTATATACCGATTTTTCATTACTAATATCACATTTGTTTTCCGTTACATGGAATTTCTGATTTTGTGTTACACTTAAAAATATTACGGAGAAAACGCATTTGACCGACATTTCATGTGTTAACAGTCATAGTTTTGCAAACGATTCTTCACTAACAAGTTTCGTATGCTAAAGTAATAAAATAGTAAGTTGTCAAAATATATTACTATTACAAAGTTCTTACATAGGTTGACCTTATTACCAGATTATACTATGTTAATTGTGGTCAATTCCCCTTCCACAATTAGGGCGGTATACCCTTGCGAGTCAATGTACTAGTATGTTTAATACCCAATGCCAGTATGTGGTTTTTATTATTCTTTTCTACACAGTAAGATATAACAGTTGTAGATAAAACAAATCGCATAAAGACCATAAAGAGGTCATCCTAAACAAGCAAATCATTGGTCATTTATGGAGTTATAATATCAAAAACCAAACATACCGAATGTCCGAATCACAATCCAGAAGCAATGTAAAAAACTTTGGAACTGACAAGTCAGGTTAGACACGTGAACTTCCACCAGGGAAGTGAGGCCGGGCGCTCCGGAAGGGTAAGCAACTCCTGTTTAGCCAGCTACATCCCCAGCGTGTGTAATCAAAATTGTGCGAAAGGAACATGGACCATTATAGATTTTAACACATATAATTCAATAGCCAACGACCATATTTTTTTTTAAAAAATTCATATTTTTTTCTTCTAACAATTCCACAGATTAAAATAATTTCTACCATTATTGCAAAAGACAATTATTTGTACACTTATAAGAATTCTATAGCCACAAGACTAAGTTCGGGGACTTAGACGATTAAATAACATAAAAATATTTTTTGAAAAATCATTAAACTCATATCTGTAATGGACTAGGATGAGGAACAAATTCTGAATACCGGAAAGTTGTCTCGGCGTTGAAGAGATGATTATTAGATCTGTGAATACCCGATAGATTTAGATTTTGAGCAGTAATATAATTATTGCATTGTATTTCTGATTAGTTACGATTGTATAGGTGTGTGGCCGGTGTAATGGTATACATTATAACTCAGAGCTTTATACAGAAGTGTTTTAAATGTCATGAAAATGGATTAGGTTTTATTCATACTACAGAAACACAAAACACGAGGGGACAAGATCAAATGAAATGTATCTAAATTGCTTAATCGACCATAAAACCTAAAGTTTTAATTATTGGTGTATAAATGTATCCTTGCTAATATTAGATTAAATAGTCTAGAGGTGTTTATCAATTAGGTGGTAGACGATACTGTCATATCTATCAAATTATCTTGGATATATATATGCCATATAGATTTGTATCTCCGTATGAATGTAGATCAGCCTGGGAAATTTCGTAAAATTAACCAGTTGTAGTGATTGGTTCTGCAGACTAAACAATGCAAGAACTGTCTAAGTGTCCAACCCATTATTGAATAATGAAGAATTAAAAGATGGATGAAATTACATATTATACCGATTTCATGTTTACAGCACTAGACGGCCGTTTCGGAATACAATTCTTCATCAGTAGTGCTTGGACCAAAATTATGAAACGAAGATGTTGAAAAGAAACCCAAAGGACAAAAATATATTTTACCAAAATCAGCCAATGAAATAATAATTTGCATAAGGGAGTATACCTTAGTTTTTGAGGAATTTTAAATTTTAACTAGCAGCAAGTGTACAGAATATAAACATAAAAAACATACCAATTCATGTCCAAATCTTAAGTTAAAACTTTGAAACTGGCAAATTTATATCAGATACTGAAACTTAGCGATAACAAAATATTCCAAGTGTTTACCATAATTTCGAAGTTCCATCCCCACACACCCATTATTTATATTAACGTATGTCACATTAAATTGAACTAATAAAAAACATTGTTAAAAACAAAAATATCACATATAAGCTTTAAATTCAATCGACTTCTTGTTAACAATTGATTTTGAGTTACAAAAATTATTATATTAAATACTTCACATTTGAATCTGTATGCATATTTCATCCGGATTATGTTGCCACACATTAGAGAATTTGTAATTATTCTTTTAAAAACTATTTAAAGATGTTGAATTTATTATACTTGGGTTATTGTTGGGTATATGGAAGAAATAGAGCAGCAAATTGACAATCAAGAACAATAATTAATGTTACTAACTCTTATTATAGAATGTGCGCAGATCTTCGGCTTAAGTAAAAGTAATCAATAATCTGAAACACCCCAATGGCCATATAACTGACAAAATTTGGCACTTACGAAAAACAGTACAGCGAGTTTACGATTATTAAAATTGTAACATGTTACCGATTTTCTGATCGAGTACTCGTTGACAACCCTAATAGAGCTTTCTATTAAATATTAACAATGAAACGGATTCTGGAACATCAGGAAATGTTTCAATGTTAAAATGTCACAATTGTCCAAAATTACAAAGAATTGCTCTGAAGATATAATTCTAGGTCTAACCGCACTCCTACATTTCTCTGTTTTGTATTTTAAAGACACGAAGGATCAGTATTAACGATATCTTCAAACTTTGTGGTATATTTCTTTTGCCTTGATGTCTAATACAGTTATAATGTTTCGTGTTCTCAAAATACTTAAAATCAAACCAAAATAATTTAATTATAAATCTCTATACATTATTTAATATATCCATACTGCTACAGGTAATTAATTTTGAAAGGGCTTTTAAATAAAACAAAGAAGTTTTGTTTCTAAAGGTCAATAGGTCAAACAATATAACAGAATACAATAGAATAGCATAAACCAATAATTACATACATGCATAGTCGAGTGATTTTTGTGATAAGATTCAAATAAATTATTCAATTTAAAATACTAATCAGATATTAAGTTACCTTGTTTCACTATTTATTAAATTAAAATATTTAAAAATATGAACACTAACATTGTTTAATGTATAAATTTGTGTATTTCAAATCATTTAGACAATATAATTTTTTCTCAGTTGTGTTTTAAATTTCAAAACATATATTATTTATGTCATAAACGAATACCCTACGCTATGTTTGGATGTGCGAGGCAATCAACAACAAACATACTAATCAATGTCTGATTCAAAATCCAGAAACAATGCTTAAATTATAAAACTGTCAATTTAGGTTAGACACGTGTACTTCCGCCGAGAAAACACCGGACGCCCCGGAAGGGCAAGCGCCTCTGCTCAGCCAGTCACACTTGCCACGTGTGTAATCACACTTGGATGAAAGGAACAGGGAACTATTGGACGTCAAATATACCCAGAGCAATCAAAGATACAGAGACATCAAACCTATCAACAAAACTGTGATGACGTCCATAAAATTTTCAGGCCTGGGATTGCAATATCTTTAGGTCAAGAATTTATTTGCAAGCAGCCTCCTTCGTTGTACAAAGTTTCCGTAGTGGAAACAAGCTCTGCTATATCGTATTAATTGGAAAACAAAATACACCATAAGCAGGAGGAGCGAGTATATTGCTGCAAAGTAAAAGAAAATTGACAATTGACAATTGAAGCCATCATGTTTGTCATAAAGTTTCAGATTTAGTCTTCCGTGGGCGTCATGATTAAGGTATAAGTCTTGAAGAATCAGTCGTATCTTTTATTTAAGCTCACTGGGACAGTTTGAATTCAAATAGTCTCCAAATTTTGAAATGTTAATAGACAGAACTTCATATCTGTATGTGAAGTTGAATTATTTGGAGACAGTCTTTTATGGTATCAATCCATAACGCTCTACAGCATCCATTGCAACATTGCAAGTGTGGACTCTTGGTTCTGTTGTAGCGTAACACCTTATGTACCGAATTACAGCATGTTACTCCACTTTAGATGACAAGCGAGCCTTTGCATCGATAGCTATGTTTGACATTCAATATCTCATTAAAGACTGACTAGATATGCGTGCAATTTTGTATCCAGGTATAAAACATGTATTGAAACAAGGCATAAAAGTCATTACGTTTGACAGTTGAATTGGATAGGCTGGTAATTTATTTTCTCTCGTATATATGATAGTTTTTGAGACAATGTTAACCACTAACCTATTTTTTTTGTTTATTAACACATAGATGGGACTTAATTGGAGTCACCATATATTTGTAGTTAATTGATACATGCATATGAGGGTATGTGTATATACGAAAATTTTGTAACTATAAAAATTAACGATTTCACATCACAATTCATTATATATATATATATATATATATATGAGAGAGAGAGAGAGAGAGAGAGAGAGAGGGAGAGAGAGAGAGAGTGTGTGTGTGTGTGTGCATCCAATTTTACTGGTTGGCTGTATACATATATAGATGTTGTCATAAAAATAAAGCCATTTTACGTATTCTATTTACCATAACTAGAAGTAACGTTTGGCATATTTTCTTTGTTTCTCTGTATGATGTTCCTGTTTTCAGGATTGCGTTGGATATATTTGACGCCCTAGAATTCCTTTCACGCTCAATTTTGATTACCCATGTGGCGAGTGTAGATAGCTAAACAGGAGGTGCTTAACCTTTCAGAGCACCCAGTCTCACTACCCTTATGGTGGAAGTTCACGTATTTAACCTTAGTTGTCAATCAGTTTTTACTTTGCTTCAGGATTGTGATTCGGACATGGGTTGGTATGTTTACTTTGCTTCTGGATTGTGATTCGGACATGGGTTGGTATGTTTATTTTTTTTCACACATTTTAATGCTTTGAAAGCTAAATATTAGGTTTCTTATCAAATATTAGATACATAAGAGTGTCCCTTGGTATTTGGTATTACATTTCCATTTCAACACTATGAATATTGCTAATATAAAATTAATACAGGTAATTTGATTACACTGTAAACATAATTATTTGAAAAGCGTCAGATTCCCCCGGGGTATCACCATCATTTAATGAAAAATATCAAATTTAGACTACTTATTTTAATCGACAATGTACATATAATATTATCAGTATTATTATGATTCATTCATTTTTATATTGTTCGTGATTCCTGGCTTTTTAATTTTACGAGTTCAGTATTCACCCTCATACCAGTCTGTCTAAAGGTTTGGTAAAATGTAAAAATAAAACTGGTATATAACAGGTAATTTGGTACCATTAGTTGCTCTCTCTCTCTCTCTCTCTCTCTCTCTCTCTCTCTATATATATATATATATATATATATATATATGTGTGTGTGTGTGTGTGTGTGTGTGTGTGTGTGTGTGTGTGTGTGTAATTGGTTATATTGGCTACAGTTCGGTACGTGTATTTTTAGTTTATTATACTTATATTACTATATTACGCTTAAAAGGCCACCTCCATATAACCACCATCCGCTTATAAAGGTCAGTAGAATTTTATCCCAATTGTTCTTTATTGATATTTTTTGAACCTGTATACTAGTATAAGAGCCACCTGCCCTATAAAGGCCACTTTTACTTGTTCCCTTGGATGGCCTTTATAGACAGTGTTGTCTGTATTTAAATTGTTTTAGCAGTTTAATAACTGTGCATTAAAAAATATATTCCTCCATCTACATGACTTTATCGTTTTCTTTTATGAAATTCAAACGAGTTTTATGTCATTCTCATGTTGTGTGACTTACTTGCTGTGTCAAAAGTTTAAAAAATGGTTTAATGAACTGATGTTGGTCGGTTTAAGTGTTTTGATGAATTGGGTGTATAAGGGGACTACAGTTATTCTGTCTCCTGATTTATCACTGTAATAACAGACAGAATAGGGAAATATCAACATGCACATTATTTGCAATGGTCATTAGGCGGTCAAAAAACAAATGCCCATTATGTCATCTTGATCGAATAGACGTAAAACTATATGAAGGTAGAATATGTTTGATCACTTGACAGTTATGTATTACTTGTGCTGGTAATACCTCATTCGTCTACATATCAGCGAGTCTCGATGGTATTGTGTTGCTTCTTTACAAGTGTTACTTCTGTTAACGTTGATGGTATATGTGATTGAGCAATGCTATAAATCACCTTGACAACTTTCCAGACGCATAACAACTTATTAATTTAACGATTTCTTCAGATACAAATTTCTGTATGGACTGTCTTTTGTTTAGTGTGTCCATTCAATGTGCAGATGTGTTCCCATTTACCTTTAGAAAGTTGTTGTCAATATACAGTCAAACCTGTCTATAAAGGCCTCCCAAGGGAACCAGTAAAAGTGGCCTTTATGGGCAGGTGACCTTTAGATACACGTTCAAATAATATTCATAAAGAACCATTTAATTGGGATACATTTCTACTGACCTTTATAAGCAGGTAGCCCTTATATAGAGGGGACCTTTAAGGCAGGTTAGACTGTGTATTTCTTCTACATAGATTTGATTTACACATATAGTACATGTAATTGTTATTTTCTTTCAATCTAGCTGACAATTAATAATGAATAAATTATATGTGAATAAAATCATAATAATAAACCTTCCGGAGCATCTGACCTCAATCTAAGCATGTTTAACTTATCTTTCCAGTTTTTAAAGTTTTTACTTGCTTTTGGGATTGCGATTTTGACATAGACCGGTATGTTTGTTTCTGATATATATGAAACATATTATGTTCCCTTGATACTTTATTTTGAAAACAGATCTTTGAATTGACCTTGACATTTGGCTTTCGGGTTTAAATACAGGACTTAATATCGGAATCCATGCTGTCCAGATCATCATTATTATTAGTTGCTAATTAGTATCTAACTATTTTGCTATTTGATAACAAGACTTTGTTGAGATAGTCATTCATATATACGTCCATATACCATGTTCGCACGTGTACATAAATACATATGTATTACTAACATGTTTTTGAAAACGTAATTAAAGTTAATCCACAAGGCTAAAAGGTCCAGATGTAACTTTATGAACGGTTGGGGATAACAATTGTTGAGAAGCGTATTGATGCACGTGTTGTGACGTACATTTAACCAGTCATGTATCTAATTAAAAACACACAAGAAATTACAATTACACATGATGGCAGCCACATCCAACGTGACCAATAAAAGGACACAATACAACAACATTCATAGAAACGATAAAGAAGACAAGAAAGGACAAACATATAATTGGACAAATATCTTTAAAATTCCCAACTCTGGACTTATAGACAGCTGATACTGACCTAAGTGGGATAGTTGAGGTCCAATAATCACACAATAAGGCAACATTTTACATTAACTCTTAGCCCCGATTTCACAATCATTCCTCAGCTAAGATTTTCATTTAATTTAAATCTTAAAAATTTCAAAACTTTATATTTACAATTGGAATTGACCTTCTTTAGATGAACCTATTTGTTTTAACTGGCATTCAATTGCTCTTGAATACAGTGTGGGGTCATGACCTCTGATTACGTAACGTTTAACTATTCGATTACGTCACAGAATGGCATCTATTACGTCACGCATTGTTTGATTGGTCAGCATTCAAGTCTACTCGCGACGTAACTTTCCTTATTTGGAGCAAGGCTGTTCCATCAATCCCGTATGTTTGTCGGAATCTTGAATGAAATTAATTATTGTAGCGATAATTTTACATTTCGGACATGCTATCAATGTTTTTTATGATTGTAAATATAAGAAATAACATTCTATTTGAGTGTATTCATTCGGTATTATGAATGAGAGTCAGGAATAGCATTTAACATGAACTGCTTCGCAGTTCATTGAATATGCTATTCCTGACTCTCATTCATAATACCGAATGAATACACTCAAATAGAATGTTATTTCTTAAATAATTTTGTTAATATTCAAGCTATACATGACATAAAGATGTCAATTTTAAGGTCACTTTTTGATTAAAACGTTTGCATTTAGTTTTTACAAATAATATTCATCAGTATTTCCAAAAAGTGATTACCAAAATTTACTTTTCAGTTGAGGAAAATCTTAGCTAAGGAATGATTGTGAAATCAGGCCCCGGTTTCACAATCATTCCTTAACTAAGATTTTTCTTAACTTAAATCTAGCAAATTTTGGCAAGCTCTGTTTGGAACTACAAATAAATATTTTTGTAAAAAATAAATGCAGATGTCATAAGCTTGATATAATCTTTAAAATGACAACTTAAATTTCCTAATATCTAAACAGTTAACAAAATTATTAAGGTTCTTAATTTGCCAGATTTAAGTTAAGGAAAATCTTAAGTTAAGAAATGATTGTGAAACCGGGACCACGGCCAGTGTCCGTCCAAAGTCTGGAGATTCCATATAAGTAGTCGTATAATATGTTTTTCATTTCTATTCTATGCTTGCTTATTTGCTTCTTTTCTTGTTTCATGTTCTTAGCTTTTAGATTAGCTATTGTTCAGTACGTATTCAGACAAATATATAATAATACAAGATACAATCGAGCTGAGACACACCTTCGAAAAACCGTTCAATACTATCCTAACATTATCCTAGCATAGTATTAATATCTATCCTACCGTGCAAACCTGTCGGAAGTTTAACACTGAGCTAACGAAAAAAGTCGAAACTCAGATACCGAGTGGCTGAGGTATGGATAGCTAGTTACTGAAAAGCTACATTAACACCTGTCGGGGTATATGTAATGAAGATCCAAAATGAGGTTCCATTTCGATACCACTTAGATGGTTGGTTGGTTGGTTGGTTGAATGTTGCTTAACGTCGCATCAGCAATTTTTCAGCTATTCGCGACGAGAACTATTTAATTAATCTCTATGGATTAATCTATGAACATCAACGAGTGTGTTGTATGGTCTGCCTTGTACTAGCGCGCACTCAGGGCGACTTTACCGTGCTAGCTCACACAGTCAGTACGCCGCAGACAAGCGTACCACTCCCCCAGTCCATTATACTGATACCAGGTGAATCAGTAAAGGCCAACGGTAAGGAAAATTCACTTTCCCACATGTGGTCCGAGCGGGACTCGAACTCACAGTGGTGAGAGACCCTGGATTTGAAGACTGATACCACTTAGAAAGTATAGTGTTAAACTTTCGACAGGTCTGTACTGTAGGACATATCTTAAGACAAAATTTACGATAGCTTCGTAAAACAGGCCCCAGATGTTTATGGTTATATTCAACATAAACTTAAACTAATAACTAAGATAACATTTAATCCTACAAACATATGTGGTTCCCCATACCTGTTTCCAAAATAAAATATACTTTAATATTACAATACATGTGTTGTTATTATTATGATAGCAATTTGAATGAATGGACAGATTATTGTTAAAGTTCATGTCTTTTCCCAAGGCATGTACATGTAACTGTGACTGCCAATAAAATATTCACACGTTGATTCTTTAAACATTTACTCTTCTATATGTGGATGACCACTTTCTTAACTTATCTTTTTGCTCAGTATGTTTCATTCGCTTCTAGTTGTAATATAAGCGTCCTATGTAGTAGCGGGACCACAGGGGGCTTACTCTTCTTCGAACTCTAGTAGACTACAAAGGTGGCTTTAGCGTGCACTGAGACATGGGACCTCGGTTTTGAGTCTCATCCGAAATACTATTCTGGTAATGAGCTTTTTACCGCGCTAGTAAGGGCAGGAGATGAAAATCATCTCAGAAATTTCCGAGGTTCAAACCAACAACCCTTGACTTAGAAAGCCAGTGAAAGCAACACTAGGTCACGTTTGCCTATAGGAAAAGGAACTGTTTTCTTCAAGATTTTAATAAAAAACAAGACATTCGTTTTGGGTGCTGATAAATGTAATTATTATACTCAGAAAAATAAGTAATCTGAAATCTTTTCAAATAAACTATTTTTTTTTTCTTTAATATTATATCTATTTTATATCCACACAAGGGGACTTAATATGCAATTCAAATGCTCATTGTAGAAAAAGGAGTTCTAATGAGATCACAAATATATTTCCATTTGTATCCATAAATAAAATGTGAACAAATACGAAAATTATGCTAGCTTTATACAACACTTAATACAGCGGAATCTATCAGAAATTCACTTCCTGTAATCAGGAATATATATTGATGCAGAGTTAGCAGAAAAATGTCAAACAAATCAAATTATTTATAGCAATATTCTCAACAAATCACAGACTTCAAACCACTGACAGTCTTAAATGTTATTCTGTAATTTATAAATTCCTTTGGAGTAATATTAAGTCGCTTTTTGTAATTTTATAAGTTATATGGCAATATAAATCCACAATTTAGCGACAAACAAATTGGTTATAAAGAATAATTTTTTCGTTCAAAATGTACGACATTCTTGTAGATTAAATAAATATTAAATGTAATTTAGTTAGAGCAGTAAATAAAAATGATAACAAAACTTAAAGATATCCTGAGCTTTACTAATGTTTGTATATTTTAATAATTTTCTTCCAAATTGTTTTTATCCTCTCATGAAGGAATGTAGATGTGTGAACTAAAAGTACTTACGATAAATGATAGAAATAAGATACATATTGCAGTAACAGATCATAAATTGTTATATTATTTTTCAATATAGTCCTCATTACCTTGTTCATTGGATTCTGATTCCGGGCATGGGCCGGTTTGTTGTACTTAGCCTTCTTGTCTTACAGTCTGAGTTGAGTTGAGTAATGGTCTTTAGTGTCCAATTAAAAAAATAGTTTACTTACATCGGGACGTCGCCAGCTATAGGCGAAGGTGCAGTATATTTGCTTATGCGTTGCGCTGATGGCATTACAGCAGGGATATTTATCGTGCCATGCCTACCGTGACACGGGACCTCGTTTATTTCATCAGAATCAGACCCGGTCGGGGCTCGAACCAACGACCTCCAACTTAAGGAGCGAGCACTCTACCAACTGAGCTACCGCAGTGGTATCTTACAGTCTGCACATAACTATTAAATAAAAGTTGTTCTCAAACAGTGTCTCTACTAATACGGTAATCCTCCACCAATCATCTTTGATTAACTTTTGCTACTGCCCTAAAATATTTTTTCCACCATTGCTTGATAGTCAATAACATGAAATGACCCAAAGATCGTGCAATTGCGACAAGTAAACCTGATATGGTCATAATATATGTACAGCATTGTGCGTTTGCTGATTATGATGAATCAAATTGTGAAGATTCAGTTCAGCGATGCATTTGTCTTGTTCCCATTTTTGAAAATCGGCTATCAATTACAAATTATATCAGTTATAATTTTACAGCACTAGACGACCCGTTTCGGAATACAATTCCTTATCAGTAGTGCTTGGGCCAAAATTGTGAAACCAATATGTTTTAAAGGTGTTGAAAATATACCCAAAGAACCATAAGGCCATATCAATAAAATTCTATGTTTGACGTCACTTAATTATTTTAAAGGGAGGATGGTATGAGGCAAACAAATGAGAAAAAAATCATATTTTCTGTTTCATATGCACATTACATTTTCATTAAATAAATAAAAAACATTGTGTTTTAGATGTTTAATTGAAATTAAAATGGCCGGATTTTACGATCGAATATGGATTATCGCATTTGATGGAATTTTTTTTTTAAATTAATAAAAGGGACGTGTGCGATGATGCCAAACATAGAATTTTATAGGAATGGCCTAATATATTCAGAAAGGAAATACTTTGCATGAGCGATTATACCTTCGGGTTTTTTTTTTTTTTTTTTTTTTTTTATTATTATTATTATTTTTTACTGAGTTTGTGATCATCCTCGGTGATATAAAAGAAATTTGCAGCTCAGTAACATGTATTTGTCTAAAAGCGACCAAGAATAACAATAACAAAGATACTTCTAAATAGAACATCCACGCAAACTATAAAGTACTCTGAATTTAACTGCAGACCTATCAAAGTTTACACAGAGGTAACGAAAATGCGTCGAAACTCGACCGTCAACTGACCGAGATATGTATAAGTAGTGGTCTAAAACCGACGGTGGAGAAGATAGCAGCTGCCGCCGAAAGACTGCCGAAGTACTAGTAAAAAAGAACCGAGCTAACTGCCGATATGGTTTTAATGTTTAGTCTAGTGTTAATCGTTCGACAGGTCTGTGTTGTATGTCCGTTAAGAACATTATCCATCACATTAACTTTTTCTCAATTTTGAAAAAAAACCTATTAAAATTAAATAAAGTGTTCCTAAGGAGATTTGTACTAATAATGAAACTAGTTTTGAAATATCACTCAGTATTGTAAACAATTCAACTAAAACATTAAATGTTATTTAACCGGTTTGTTCTCATGTAGTATAGGAACAGGTAAACGTTTTTAAAAATAAAAAGCATTCCGTCGTTTTATTTAAGTGTCAACATTTTACAATTCTAAAAAACAAAATATCAATCTAAGCATTAGTTAAACGAAATAAAATGTCAAAACAAAAACTGAGATGTGTGAAAGTGTGACCTTAAATTAAGTTCTTTGCTAATTGAACAAAATTCTTGAAACTTGTATCTAGTATAGAAACCGGATATTAACCATTTAATAAACAGCTTATGAATAACATCACTGTGGATCTTACTGTGAAATGTTGCTAGAAATCCAGATTTAATTACCAGAAGGTTTAATAGAAGTTGATGTATCATAAAAACAGGATATTGCTTTTATTTCAATATTTTAATTTCCCGGATTTTTTTCATTCTATTATATCAATAACTTAATTGTCAATTAAATACAACTTCTTAAATAATGTAAGGGGGTGTAGTAATTAAATCACTACAACGTTTGTAGGATTCAACTCTCATTATATATATATATATATATATTTGTCACCCTTTAAAGAAATGTGTCGTACATCGCGGACGTCTAGTTACTGCAAACAAACATGGCGACAACGTACGCAAGTCACAACAAATACAAAATGGAAGTTAAAAAGATCGCATTGGTAACGCTTTGAATGGTAACAAAAACGTCATGTAGGGTTTTGGCAGGGTACATGGGGTCGTTTGACCTGCCAAAGCCCTGTATAACTTATAATATATTAATATAAATATAGCATATATCTGTACATGCGAATATAATTTTGTTTTTGCATTTAACGTATTCTTGTTGTCAAATACTACTTTGGAATAATGTTTTATAGAAATCCAAAAGAAGTATATGACAATGTTGAATACAATTCCTCTTCAATAACATCACAATTTTCATATATGCCCAAATGAAATGTTAAACGCTTTCATTTGATTACTACGAAGCTCGTACTTAGTTGATTTTAAACTGCGTCTTATTACCGAGTCTAGTTGTAAATGTTCGAAACGTGTTTATTTCAACCCGCGTAGTATCCAAAAATGGCTTCATATACATTCAGTCTTTTACATATATTTTGAATAGATCAAGAGTGATTAGAATTTTATCAAACGATGACAATTATTTGAAAACTTTTCATTTCATAATGACACTTGATTTTTTTTCTCTTTTAACCTTTGATCAATTCGACCCTGGTCTAACAGATGATGATGTCCCATGCATCAGTTTTGATTTGTCATTACCTACGCCTATTTTGGAGGTGGTGGTCTCTCGATATTAGTTAATAAACTTGAATTGTAAAGTGAAACCAACCTCATTTTGGTCTCTCGCCTTTCAGTGTCCCTTTACAGCGCCAGACAAATGCAACGGATCATTTATAAAGCTATGTCCAATAACAATGTTTTTTATTTTACCTCATTTTTCTACTGACTAATGTATTGTAGTTTTTATTTGAAATATCTTATATTTATACAGTTTCTTTCAATCTAAATACACATTTTATCTGCAGATTTAAAAAAGAATTATCAGCAGAAAACTAATGTTCACATTTCATTTGGTCTCATGACGTATGTGTCTGTCACGTGTTATCACGCCCTGTTAATTTACAATTTCAAACATACAATCTGTGATAAAAAGTCAAATTCCACGCAAATAATACATTTCCTGTTACTTCATTGATTTTCTGAATGAAATACATTTTCTTTTAATCCTGTATAAACAGCTATAGACACAGAATCATATAAATGTCCTTCCTCAATGATTCCGTCGAGCTGCTGAGTGATGTGTATTAAACACAATACCAAAAACACAATTAAATTAGACATTTTTGATTGAGTCGCGTTTTTCCACAAAATGAAGTTCACAAAAATGAATATGAAGCCAGAATATTGTGTGACAAAATGGTTCTTCCTCAATCAGTCAATTCTTTAAATATGCCGTTCAGTTTAACTCCGTTATGAGTACATGAGTACGTATAGGTTTTATAAGAATGTTTCCTTACACTTTGCAAACCACTGCGGTAGTTCAGTTGCTAGAGTGCTTGCTCCGTAAGTGGGGGGTCGTAGGTTAGAACCCCGGCCTGGTCTGACCCAAGACTTAAAAGTAGTCATTGACTGTTCTTTCGCCGAGCACTCGGCTTTACGAAATGAAAGTCACGGTTCTTTCGGATAGGAACTTAAAATAAACGAGGTCCCGTTTCACGGTAGGCGTGGCACGATAAAGAACCCTGCTGTATAATGCCAAAAACGCAGCGCACAGGCAAAATTTCTGCACCTTGGCCTATAGCTGGCGACGTCTCGATATAAGTGAAATATTCTTGACTGGTACGTTAAACGCCATTACTCATCTTAACTCTTCTCATGTTGACAATTGTATAAACAGTAATTGGATTTTTCGACGTTTGGTTGGAAATGTTGATCAGTCGGTCACTAAAGCTACGAACTCGTAGAAACACTTATCAAAAGTGTATTCGATAGCAAGCAACGATTTTCTCTAACATGCAAGAAAATTGAAATAATATATACATGTCTAAAATTATTCTAATCACTATCGTATAATAAACTGCTGTTTTAAAGAAGTCGTTTATTATATACACAAAATGTATAATTAACTGTATTACATGTATTTGTCAATGTCATATGTGAAATCACATAACGACTTGAACCTATTTTATACGGAAAAAGCACTTATCAACCGTACTGGCAATTCCTACGAACAGGGTCCATTTTTGTAGAGATAGATAACTTATCTAATGCTGGGAATTTACTTCTTTTTTCTTATCGGATACATACATGTATTTGCTTAAGAATTAAAAACAAACATACCAGTCTATGTTCGAATCACAATAAAAAAACGGCAAAGAAAAAATGTAAATGAAAGACCTAACATTTTGGAAGGATAAACTCCTGTTTAGCTGGCTACACCCGCCTGGTGTGTTATCAAAATTGAGAACGAAACTATTGTACATAAAATATATCACAGATACAATTAGCTTTAGATATAAGTTGATATAAGCTAATGACCGAGCGTGTGTAAAACAAACTGGGTCTCCAATTCTGTCGTCTTTGATGTCATAAAAAGTATAGGAATGTGGCTATTTATACGTTTAATGACGTCCATTATTAGACATTAGCCTTGCTCTAAATTGGAAATTCATTTTTACGACATGTATCCTGAGTTTTATCGTTTTATATCAGAGCTTGTATCTTGTAAAACTATCAGCAGAATAAATACCACTTACTCTAAATAAATGACAGCTACAGCTCGCCAAAACTAATTACTGGTTTTGTACAAATTATTTTAAAAAGTTAAACATAATTTACTTAGACAGTAATCAAATTATGAAATGTTTTAAAATTGTTAGAACAATTGGTTTGACGCTAATTGGTTCCTGAAGGCGCTCATTGAATACTTAAAATGAACAACATTTCTATGAAATTGAATTTGTTTCTCTTGTGTCTAAGTAAATGTACATATATATAGTACCATCATTTCCAGACTTCTTTTATTAATGTCAATTAAACGACTTGAAATTAAAATTTGCTAAACCAATTGTTTAGTTTTATTGCTGCTGTTCTAAAATATATTAACTATTTTTGATGTGTAGTTTTTTCTGACACAAGACGATCAGCTATTACAGTTAACAAGTTGATTATGATATCACCGCAATTTCTGGGGGTGGGGGGGGGGGGGGTTAACTGTCTGACCGCCCATCCCAAAAATCGTGTCTAGATCTGTCCCATATCTTTCATGTCGTGGATGAATTTTAATCATACTTCAAAAACATATGTAAACAAAATCAGTTGATGTGTCACATACCAAACTTATTGTCTGTCCGTTCGTCTGGTTCCAAAAGTTTATTTTTAAACTAAGCGAACTGGAATGTACAAAAACAATGCACACAACGCACACAGTAAAACATAAAGAGAATGTAAATGATTTAGCTGTAATGTTACATTTTGTCAATCCCCCTTTACAAAATCAACCGAATAAATTACTAATATCATGGTTTGTATTATTAACTGTATTTAAAGAACTAGACAGTGTGTAGTGTGTGTGTGTGTGTGTGTGTGTGTGTGTGACTGTGTGTGTGTGTGTGTGTGTGTGTGTGTGTGTGTGAGAGAGAGAGAGAGAGAGAGAGAGAGAGAGAGATAACACTAGACTGTGTGTGTGTGTGTGTGTGAGAGAGAGAGAGAGAGAGAGAGAGAGAAAGAGTTGAATTTCAATTTCGCTTTTTATGCTGTTGTTCAAAAGGTTTAGAAACAAACAACATTTTCTTCTTTCCCAAATACGATATTTGAGATAACTATATGCCATCATTAGCGTTTAGAATACGCTCTCTCTCTCTCTCTCTCTCTCTCTCTCTCTCTTCTCTCTCTCTCTCTCTCTCTGGGAACATTAAATATGCAACTGCTCTAAAACAAGATTATTATTGAATAAACAATTAAACAGTCGTTTGATCTGTTCTGGAAACAATGTCTCAATTATAAGAATAAGTAATGTCGGATAATACACTACCTCGTAAATAACTCCTTACTATTTGTGATTATAATCAATTTTTAAATTAAAGATTATCCTACTATATAATTATTATAAATAGATATAATATAATAACCTTCAAGGTCAAACCTAAAACCTTTAATACCTTACTTACGGAGGAAGCCTATTTTGTTCTTCATTTTAACCGTCAAAACGTACAGTCAAACCTGCCTGAAAGGCCATCTCTATATAAGGGTCACCTGCTTATAGAGGTCAGTAGAATTGTATCCCAATTGTTCTTTATTGATATTATTTGAACCTGTATATAAAGGCCACTTTTACTAGTTCCCTTTTGTGGCCTTTATAGACTGGTTTGACAGTAATTGTTACATGAAGTTCTGTAAAATTTCAATTCTTTTTTTAAATTCCATAAAATGTTAAAGTTCAAACATTCAATTAAAATTGACATTTAAACCATTTTGTTAATTATAAATGGATACCTAAGAGTACTCATTACTTACAGAACTAGTAGTACAGAGATAACATCTAGACATATTTCATTATTTTTCGATAAAACATCGTCAGCTTTAAATGAAGCTATAGAACTATATACCTTGTGGTAAGGAGAAAAAAGGAATAGACTTATTTCTTGTCAATTCCCTGGTGACTTGTGGCATTGATTATATATAATAATTATATATATTGTGAATACATCCATAATAATCCATAAAAACGCAAAGCCGAAACAAAAAATAACATTATAAAACTTAAGTTTGTACCTTACAAACGACGACATAAAATATAAAATTTATCATGAATATATATATATAGAATATATATATATATATATATATATATATATATATATATATATTATATATGCAAAATGTATATATTTAGTAGTTTCTGTTTCAAAAGACAGTAGTATTGATCAACAAGGTTGTAAATTTTCGTGCGTAACTAATTGGCTGGTGGTTATTTACGATGTTCATATTCTGATGATCGACAAAAGGTTTAGGTCTAGGGATTATATTAGATGCTAGTTAATGCTGGTTTAATGATAATTGGAGTGATGATAAAGTTTTATATAAGGTCACCGATGATACCTTAGAGATTTAACAAGAAAGGAGGGTATACAACTGGTGCTCAAACACGGAATCTTCGGGATTTTTAATGACTGAGCTACACGGAAACCTATCAAGCTTGGTCCGTCGTAAAGTTGTGTACAATTGGCGATTGGTCTTAACCTCCTCAACATGACAAATAGACAAATAAACAGTGTTTTCTCATTGATGTTGTTTTCTGCATACTAATGAGTCAAAATAAATTTTATTGAAACCTCAACATA